>JADLZK010012962.1:0-33605 GCA_015847255.1 Hyparrhenia diplandra
GATTTAATTATGCATTTTATGTGATGCATTGAATTTAGTAATAATAAATTTTTATGAAAATTAAAATCCATTATAAGGCTAGACACATGTATGTGCACTCATGCTGCTGCATTGCTCTTTTTGTTTTGATTGGATTTGATCAAAGTTGCAAAAGAATTCAAAATGGTTTGAAAATCATTTGAAAAAGAATTTTGAATTAAAAAGAAAAGGATATTCTTTTCTCTCTTTACTCTTTTCTCCGTTCAGCCCAACCTGGCCGTGTGCCATTCTTTTTCTTTTGGCCTCTCGTCATTTCTTTCTCTTGGGCCGTTTCTGCTCTGGTCCAGCCCAACGTGGAAACAGCAGCGCAGCTGCTCTCTTCTATTTCCTTTCTTCAACCTTGCGTCACCTTCCTAAAATGGAAGTTTCCGATTTCCATCGGTGAACCAAGTTCGCCTGAGCTTTCCATCCTTGCTGCCGCCTTCGGGGCTATATAAGCTGAGGCTGCGCCCCCTCCGATTTCATCTTGCTTCGCAGCTACCGCCTTGAGCAAACGCCGAAGCGATCCAACCCTAACTTCGCCGCTGCCGAGTTCGGGTCTGCAATTCGCCGTTCCAAGCTTCTCTGTAAGGCTATGATGAGTTTCTCTATGCCGCAGCGAACTCGCCCATCTCGTTTTCCCTATTTTTCCCGATCAATCTTGCTAATATGACTCGCCGGAATTGCAGCACCGTCGCTGTCCGCCTCGATCGACTGTGCGCCGTCCTCGTCGCGTTCTTCTTCTCGATTTAGTCCTTGATGAGTCCGCATCGATTTCCTCTTTCGATTGGTACCGGTTTTGTTGAAAACCGTGGCTTCTAGGGCCAGCTTCATGAACTCCGGTGAGCTCCATGGTTGCCGGCGATGAAACCACCGTGGAGACCACGTCCAATTCTGTTTCTCTCTTTCTATTATTCCTCTTTGAATCTAAGCCGTCCAAATCTAGATCAAGGGTCAAGATTAGAAGATACCCTTTCATTGTCAGTTTTTCTTAAGAGCCCTCGGCTTTCTTCATATTTCTGTTGACTGTCCTCAGATCAGATTTAATTTCGAATTTTATTTATTTTATTTCGAAATCAGTTTCGGTTTATTTACAGAACTGCCATTCAGATTCAAATACTTATAACTTCTTCGTTTTAAATCCAAATCGATCCGTTCAAGTCGCGTTAGATTCGTAATTCCGTAATATACATGTTAATATTACTATTATTCAGGTTATTAATCTTTTAAATTTCGACTTTATAATAAGTTTAGTATTTTATTAATATTAATCTTGTAAAATTCATATCAAAGCCGTTTTAGCTCCGATTTACGTGAACTTGACGTCTATGTGATCGTAGTAATGCGAACTAAGTGTTTTAATTTATTTTCTTGCTGATGGTGTACTGTTCTCATAATGTCTCTTATTTGCATCGTGTATGTGTGCGTGGATGATTGTATGTTGCTACGTGACGATCGGTATAGGCGGTGAGCGATTCGTGGAAGATCAGGAATTATTTGAACATCGGGATCCTTATAAGTTCTTTAAAGGTTTAGCTGAGGAAGAATCTATATCTAAGGCAAGTATAGCATGGGATCATCATTGTTGTCCTATTCACCTTAATCACTATATTCATTATTGCATGTGTCCACCTTGATCGACTTAAGGATATCCTAGCTATTGACTACTTATTCCTTGCTACCTATGGGTTTTATGCATATGGTTAGTATGATGCTAGCGCTTCAACAATCACTTTATTTTATTATGATTTATGGTTTATGCTATTGATCACATGTTCATAGGGCGAAAAGAGCTTGTGTTTATTTGTTATGCTCTTAGCTCTCCGTAAGGACTTATTTTGTGTGATCATCCGGGGTTTTACAATGCAGCTATGGGGGTCACATGGCTCGGCTTTAGTCGTTCAAAGAATTTTATCTATCTTTGTTGGCGCTTTCTTGGGAATGGGAGAAACGGGGTTGTATCGCTCGTTGGTCGCTAATATTTTTAGGTGAACCTTTGAAAGGCTTTATGTGAGTTTTCAGTGTTGTAGGGGGTCGGAAACCCATGCAATGGAAAATCATGACCCGTAGTGAAAGTGTACACCTCTGCTTGCGAGTTAAAGCGATATATCATTTGTGTTCGCGGTTATGAACGGCCTTGGAGACACTTACATAATAGATTATCACAGTTTAATACTTGTTTATGTTTTATTCATGATCTACTTATTATTCATACTTGTTTATTTATGATTATGGGTTGTTGGGAATTATTGATGGTAATGCTTAAAATTATGACCAACTAAAAGCTAAATGCGATAAGCCGATTGTCGACCTTTTGAGCCTCATGAACCCCATGTTATATTTTGCCGAGTTCGACATGGACTCACTCTTGCTATTTTCCCACACCTCGGGTGGAGTTTAGGCTTGTGATCAACCAGTCAGTTGATCCCTGTGGAGTCTATACCAGAAGATTGGAGTGTCTTTCCATTTGTTTGTTAGGCCGAGGTTCTATACTTTTATATTTTGTTCGTTATATTTTAAGCATTGTGAATTGATACTACCATTCATTTGTAGCTATATGTGAGATTTGACTTTCAGGGTTCACATATGGTGTACATTCGGTTTGCCCTTAAAACCGGGTGTTACAGTCTTGGAGCTCTAAGAAGCAAAATTGTGTAGCCCTATCCCGGCCGAGGCCGAGTATGTTGCAGCCGGCGCATGTTGTGCTCAACTACTTTGGATGAAGCAAACCTTAAAGGATTTCGGATGTCATTTCACAAAGATACCTCTTCTTTGTGACAACGAGAGTGCCATCAAGCTCGCAAATAACCCGGTAGCACACTCTAGAACAAAACACATGGACATCCGTCATCACTTCTTGAGAGACCACGAATTAAAAGGAGATATCGCAATTCGCCATGTGAGCACCGAAAAGCAACTAGCCGATATCTTCACTAAGCCTCTCGACGAGACAAGGTTTTGCGCTTTGCGTAGTGAACTAAATATACTTGATTATCGCAACCTATCTTGAAATCTGCATGCCTCTATTTGTGAGAACTAGTATGAGTAAGAAAAAGCTTTGAAAAGTTTACTCAGTGTCTTTCAAATTGTTTTCAAAGTTAGAGTCAAAAAGCATGGCCACTGTTTTTGATTGATGATCTGATCTGGCCATGAAATTTGAGTCACATATGTCTATATAGCATATGAGGAGAGTCACTTAGGAAGCAAGTTTAACTTCGCTCTATTCGGGGGAGCGACGGTGTACTTCGGTGGTTTTCAAAATCAAAAAATCAGCCCTCAGTCACCGGTGGGGCCTATTTCTGGGCCCACG
The DNA here is from genome assembly GCA_015847255.1 of Hyparrhenia diplandra. Classification (NCBI taxonomy): domain Eukaryota; kingdom Viridiplantae; phylum Streptophyta; class Magnoliopsida; order Poales; family Poaceae; genus Hyparrhenia; species Hyparrhenia diplandra. Next base: position 3,329 of record JADLZK010012962.1, read on the forward strand.
GCATCTTTTCCTCTCCTCTCTCATTCACTCTCATCCCCGGTCCTCTTCCTTCTCCGTGGGTATGATCGGAGGCGACGCCGCCACCACCGCTCAGCGCCGCCGTCCGCACCGCCGCTTCCCGGCGGTGTCGCCACGCAGCGCCGATGTCGCGTCGGCCGCTCCACGACGCCGGTGCCACAATTTGGGGGCCGCAGCCTCTCTTTTCTTCCCTCTTCAATCCTCGGTGAGAAAACCTAACCGCCCCGATCTATGCCTTGTGATGAAATTGGTCATGGATTTACGCAATTAGTGATAGAATGAAGGTTCTAGATCATGAGAAAATTGTTGGTTTGATTTGATTTGGAGGTTTAGGGATGAACCCCATCCATGGCATGCATGGGTTGACCAAGCAAGACCGCCGGTTTTGGTTGAAAAGCAAGCATCTTGTCTGGTCATCTCTAATATCCTTTGAATCAATGAGTGAAACAAATTGAATCAAAATTCATGATCTAAGAAACTTTATTCAAAACCTAAATCCATGGCAACTTTCATCACTTTTTCAATTTGAGTCATGTTTTCGAACTTCATTTGGGATTGTAGGTAGGTATACATGTGTTTTAACTATTGCATAAGATAGTTGTCGAATTGGTTGATAGCAACCCGAGCGGCGGTGCCGCTCGGAGACCGATTCAAACGGTCGACCCATTGATCAACTTGAACACCTCTTTTATGCAATAACTAACACCCATGCATATCTATCTTTCACACCAAAGACTTCGCAGAATCGATTTAGATCCTTTGCATGCATAGATGGAGCACGGTCAAGGCAAAGTGGAAGTGCCAAGAGGAAGGCTTTGGAGAAGCGGTTTCCTCGCAGGCGAGAGGCGAGCTTCTACTCTTTTTCGGGAGACCTACGGTGAGCAGCGGCGAGGAAAGAGAAAGGGAGTTGAGACGTGAGTTGAGGTATGGCGTAAAGATTCCGGAGATTGGCTGTCTGGTACTCCCATTGACATTTGGACCTTTGATGACTCCTACATGAGAGATTATGAGGAGCGGATCCGTTTGAGGAGACCTCCGGATGACAAAGTATGGCTCACCGGAGGATTGACTACTCCACGGGGAGTAGGTTGAGCACCGAGGCTAAGAGGGTGAATCCCTACACCACTCCTAAGGACCTAGGAGTTGACTACGTGTTCTAGAATGTGTTCCATTCTCGACTTCTATGCCTCGGCTGTCCTCAAGAAGAGAGAACCCAAAGCATTAGACGGATGCACTACATTGACCGGGATCTTCTCAAGGCTAAGGGAGAGACCGAGATTACTGGGGCCATCGGGGCTTGTGAGAAGCATGGTCGAGGAACTTGATGGAGTTTCGGTATGATTGGAATGCCGAGATACTTGGGCAGTTTCATGCCACCTACTTTACGGAGAATGAGAACACTATGCATTGGATGACCGAGGGTGTTCACTACTCGAGTTGACTTTGTCACCTTCTCCGGATTCTTGGTTTTAGCAAAAGCACACGGGAAGTTCACTCCCATTCACGCCGAGAAGAAGCTTGATGCTATGGTCATCGATACATGTGGAGGGATCCTAGGAAGGCGAGATGGGTTGGTGAGAGGGTTGGCGGCTTCTACTACATTCTTAACAACCTTCTCAGAACACCATTGATCCCAAGGATGGTGCAGCCTCAAACTTGCATGGTTGGGTGAAGAATCGCTAGCGGACTTGCTCCGGGAGGTGAGAGTTTCAATGTGCACGCATACCTTTGGATGGAGTTGGTCGATGCTATGGATGATGGTAGGAAGAGCTTGCCCTACGCTCCCTACATCATGTATGTGATTGAGAGGGTATCCGGCTTGAGGTTCAACAAGACGGATGAGCATAAGGCTTACAACCTCGGCGGATCATGCCGCCAGCGGCGGTAGCTTCGAGGCACCCGCCTAGAGAGGATACTCCACCTTCACCCTCGGAGGTTCCAGAGAGCTCTCATGCTAGAGCTAGGAGGGGCAAGAGCAGTGTTGACATTTCTTAACGTATGCAGAAGAATCCGCAAGCGCACGGAATTGTCGTTATAGCATTTCACCCGGAAGTATTCAGGGTTTCGTATTTCCACGAGGAACGGTTGTGTGATTACTCTCGAGCAGAGTCACCCTAGGATAACTATGGGTGGTGAGGTATCTTTATGGGCTCAAACTCTCTAGCGAGGATCACTTGGTTATATGTCCTCACTTCGGGCACCGGCAATCGCCTAAACGGGATGGAGACCGGCAATTGCACCGCACCACACCCGAACGTGGGGGATTACAAGGGGACGGACAAGGCTGTCACAACCCGGCCCGCCTACCCCCTCAACCGTGGGATGCGCCACAAAAGATAGAAAACCCTTAGCCTAGACACCATGTCTACACTAGTGGTTATTACTCTAGCGTGTCGACAAGGCTTACCCGGCCCCCCGGGGGTCCTTCTTCTAGAGCACCGCCCCAAAGGAACGACTATCAATCCCGCAAGTCCAAACTAGCTAGATAATGTACTTAAGAGTAATAAGCCGAAAGAGGGACACAACCATTCTTACCCAAATGATTAGAAGGTTGTAGAGGCACAAGCGTGGCGGGTGCCGACAAGTCCCAAGACTCAAGGCCACCCGAGATCCGCAATGCACAAGGGAGGCACACCGGGACTCCATGGAGAAGAGGCCAAGCCCCTCTTCTAGCCTTCCCTCTCTCACTCTCCATTAGAACTAAGAGGAAGAAGAATAAGAATAGGAGTGGGACTTCTTCCTCTCTTCTACATTGTGGCTCCTCCTTGTGTTGTGTGGAATTGGTGTGTTTTTGGAGAGGAGGAGAGGGGGCTACTTATACACATGAGAGAGGAGGCAAAAGGACTAAACTACCCCTAAACCGACCTCAAGGACACATCTAGGTACGTTGAACCGGGCGCTCCACCACCACACCGCCCTCCGGGACACTTAATGCACCGCCACGCCCAACCACAGCTCGAACCGCCTCGGGGTGGGTGCGGGGCACCTTGGGGTGCGGCCGCACCCTCCCGGCTCGGCTCGGCCCGGGTCTCGGCGTGGTGTCGTGTGTCTGGGCTCGAAAAGTGTGTGGGTGACGTTTGCTTGGCCCATCTTTGGCATTTTGGTCCATTTCCACCCCGGGCTTGTGATCTTAAATGCGCTTTCGTGGTCGCGCCTTTTGGTCGTATTTCCACCTGTTTTATTATAAATACTACAAAATACATTTTGGACACTACAAGTGGAAATATATTAGTAATAAATGTATATGAGTATAAAAGGTATAGTTTTACTCCCTTTGTGGTAGTAAGTTGACGGGAAAAATATGTTGTTAGTGACCGTCAACAAACTCCCCCAAGCTTACCCTTTGCTTTGGCGTCCTCGAGCAAAAGATAAGTACTTGGTTGTTGATCGTGAGTTGCTTCTATGCCGATTATATTTCACAAGTGCCGGGTTTATAACAAGATTTTCTACTATAGTTTGAATAAAATGGCACGTCTTTACTCACCCTTCATTACCTTTCATCATTTGCGGGGCTTTTAGTCGTCTCAAAGTCTTGGGCGGTTGCCGATAGAACGGTTATAATAGAAATACTACTCATTCATTCTTTTGATCAACCTTTTCATAGGGATTATTTATTAGATTTATATTTGTTTTTTGAGAAAGTATGGGCTTTATTACTACATGTATATATATTTTTTTTTTGGAGAGGTGGGCCCTACTCGCCCTAGACTTTTGTCTTTTTATTTTCTCTCTTTCTTTCTTTTTTTTTTTTCTTTTTTTTTTTGGAGATGTGGGCTCTACTCGCCCTCGGACACGTGTCCATTTTTCATCTCTTTTCTTTTTTTTTTTTTAGCACAGCCCATATCTTTTCTCTTTTCTTCAAATTAGATTCCTGATGTTAAGTTTCTCTCTTGAATGAAATCATAGCAAATCTATTTGTACCATATCATATTTGGCAACAACTTAGACTGGATAGAGCTTATGCAACCCACATGAATCAGGTTTTTCAAGATGATTTTAAGACTTAGCCACTAAACCCAAACTTTAGAGAAATTCAAGTTATAAACTAGGCAATGAGGCAAAACATAAGACGAGCAACTATTCATCATTTCAACAAGGGATTAAGACTAAACATTTTCATAGCTCATATGTATGGAGTGGAATAAATCTACTCTCTCTCTTTCTCTTCTTCCCCCTTTTTTTTTTTTTTTTATTCTCATATCTCATCATTCTTATAAGATAAGAAAATAACGAATGGAATGTGAGATACGAGTTACTTTTTTATGGAGTCCTCCCCAAGCTAGCTTCCGACTTACCTTTGGTTTAAGAACGTTGCTAGCTTGTGAACGCCATGAATTGATTTAGCGTCTTCTTTGAGTGCGATAGGGGACTCCCCCAGCTTGTCTTGTGATGATCTTGGAAGAACGGGACAAACATACTCGGGGTTTGAAAGGTTTATTATTCATTTTCATTTTTTTTGGTTCACCAAACAACTTCTCGATCTCCATTGTCATCTCTTGGACTTACCCTCATGATGTTGATAAATTCTGCAGGGGTTAGTCCATATGTCTACCAAATTCTACACTGGCAGTTTCGGGTTCAATAATCAAACTCGACTCCATGTCTAATTCGATTAGGGTAGACTTTTTGACCTAAGCACCATGCTCAATTCAAAAAGTCTATGGAAGTATGATCACCATATGAATGATCACCACTCCCCAAACCATAACATGCTAGTATAGAAAAAGGAAGCATGAATTGATAAACAAGATTCATCCAAAGGAGGTGAAGACTTTGAAAGGTGGACAAGATTTTATTATTATTAATAAGAAGAGAGAAAGGCTTTTTGCGCTTTTTTTATGATGATCAGGGGTATCTTTTTGGCGGTGCTTTCTTTATGGTCGTAAGCTTGACCGTGGGAAAACATCCTGTAGCTTATGGTGGTGAAGTTCCCGGTTTCACCACTAAGAATTCTAGCATTTCGCTCAAGCTACAAGGTTAGCGTCATCATGCTACTACGAGACTTGCAACCATTCTCTTAAAAGGATTACAAAGAGAACCAAGAGATGGTTGTGATCTTCGTGGAAGCACTTTCGGCTAGAAGCAAAACAAACTCAAGAAGACCCAAAGGTGAGCATGTAAGAAGTCTCAAGTGACAACTTGTTTACGCTCAAAAACAAATTTACGCTTGGTCTCAAGAGTCGTTGCCGTGCATGTCCATGGCACATGAGGTTTTCTCCTCAAAAGATGTGTCATGAAGGGACTAACATTCAATCTTGACCATTATCAAGAACAATGTTTTATTGGCCGGAGGGACATGACTTGTGTTCGTGTGAGGGCGACAGGTGATTCGTTTCACTAAGATGTGGAAACAACTTGAGTGGAACGAGTAGAGTTATAGACATCGCCTCCTCGAACGGGTTTTGGTTGGGAAGATGCTTCGCCTTTGGGATGTCTAGGTGTGAGAGGCGGAAGCAATCTTTCCCCAACTTCTTATCACGGCTTCCCTCTATTGGTTTTTTTGTGAAAAAAGTTTTTTGAGGGTAGCCTATGAGAGGATTGAAGTCGGGGATGGGGTAGATATGGAAGTCTAAGCGCACCTCGGCTTTCGAGGTTCTCGCCACCATCCTTGAATTCAATCGTGAACTCCGGCGACTAAGCATTCCTTCCTTCGGTGTTCGTGGTTCGGGAGAGGACTCAACAGTCGGTTCTAATGATGGTATGAGGAATGGCTTGGTGATGAGGGCTCCTCAATGCTTGACATGCCCTTAATGTGGAGGGGGATAGGATCTACAACGGGAGAAGCAAGCTTCTCTAGGATGTGTTCAAGGGTTTTCCTATGTTCCGTTGTACGTTTACGTGCAAACGACCCTCCAACGGTCATGTCAGGTCATAGGGCAGCATCTATGTCAAGACCCGAGCAAAACATATGCAAAAGCACACTATCGGGTAATGACAAGTCTAGGCCAACATGTATAAACATTATAAACCTGGCCTAGGCTGCACCTATAGACTCCTTCTCATCCTATTTGAAATCGAGGATCGTCCTTGGTAGGCATTGATGGGGAAGAATGCTAGACAAAAAATGTCTTTGAGTTCTTCTCAGTCCCCATTCAAACTTCCTACGACAATAGTGTACTATTGTTTTACTTTCCCTATGAGGGAGAGCATAAACAAATTCCACACGTGAATTTCTTGGATCATGCCGGGAATGCCGAGGCATGATCATAATTCCTCAAAATCTCGTAGGTGGCAACATAGATTTTCAAAATGGTCACTGGGAGATAGAGTGCCCGAACCAAAAGTTTTTTTTTTTTTTAAATTAGGGTGGAGTTCATGGCCGGGAAGAAAATTTTGATTTTGAAAAAGATTTTGGCCCTGTGAACTCCCCCTTTTGAGAAGCGTAAAGATTTTGAATTGGTTGGATGGCTTCATTTGAAAAAAAAAAAAAATAAATAACTTTTTTTTTTTGGATACAACACACGGGTGCTCTAGGCTTCAAAAGAGAATTATGACTACCATTCCCAAGAACGGCGCCCGAGAATGCATGTTGACGTTTCTTAACGTATGCAGAAGAATCCACAAGCGCACGGAATTGTCGTTATAGAATTTCACCCGGAAGTATTCAGTGGTATCATATTTCCACGAGGAACGGTTGTGTGATTACTCTTCAACAGAGTCACCCTAGGATAACTATGGGTGGTGAGGTATCTTTATGGGCTCAAACTCTCTAGCGGGGATCACTTGGTCGTTATGTCCTCACTTCGGGCACCTAAGAATCGCCCAAACCGGGATGGAGACCGCAATTGCACCGCACCACACCCGAACGTGGGGGATTACAAGGGACGGACAAGGCTGTCACAACCCAGCCGCCTACCCCCCTCAACCGTGGGATGCGCCACAAAAGATAGAAAACCCTTAGCCTAGACACCATGTCTACACTAGTGGTTATTACTCTAGCGTGTCGACAAGGCTTACCCGTCCCCGGGGTCCTTCTTCTAGAGCACTGCCCCAAAGGAACGACTATCAATCCCGCAAGTCCAAACTAGCTAGATAATATACTTAAGAGTAATAAGCCGAAAGAGGGACACAATCATTCTTACCCAAATGATTAGAAGGTTGTAGAGGCACAAAGCGCGGGTGCCTTGAAAGTCCCAAGCACTCGGCCACCCGAGATCCCAAGAATGCACCGGGAGGCACACCGGGACTCCATGGAGAAGAGGCCAAGCCCTCTTCTAGCCTTCCCTCTTTCACTCTCCATTAGAACTAAGAGGAAGAAGAATAAGAATAGGAGTGGGACTTCTTCCTCTCTTCTACATTGTGGCTCCTCCTTGTGTTGTGTGGAATTGGTGTGTTTTTACAGAGGAGAGGGAGCTACTTATACACATGAGAGAGGAGGCAAAAGGACTAAACTACCCCTAAACCGACCTCAAGGACACGTCTAGGTACGTTGAACCGGGCGCTTCCACCACCGCAGACCCTCCTCGGGACACTTAATGCACCGCCACGCCCAACTGGGCTCGAATCGCCTCGGGGTGGGTGCGGGCGCACTTGGGTGCGCCGCACCCTCCCGGCTCCGGCTTGGCCCGGTCCCGGCGTGGGTGTCGGTTCTGGGCCTCGAAAAGTGTGTGGGTGACGCTTGCTCGGCCCATCTTTGGCATTTTGGTCCATTTCCACCCCCGGGGCTTGTGATCTTCGAAATGCGCTTTCGTGGTCGCGCCTTTTTGGTCGTATTTCCACTGTTTTATTATAAATACTACAAAATATATTTTGGACACTACAAGTGGAAATATATTAGTAATAAATGTATTTGAGTATAAAAAGGTATAGTTTTACTCCCTTTGTGGTAGTAAGTTGACGGGAAAAATATATCGTTAGTGACCGTCAACAAGCAGCTTCAAGAAGAAGATGACTACATGGATGAAGGCCATGTTTGAGACTTGCACCTACTCAGGCGCAAAGCCTCTCCACAGAGTTGAGCGTAGGGGAGGGAGGACAGAGAGCGTGCGGTGAGTCACACCACTTTCACCGTCCCCTCTCCACCTCGCTTTGTGCTTCCCGGCTTGTCGAGTCCGCAGAGTTAGAGGACACCACTTCGAAGCGGTGAGCTTGACGGGATGAGACGCTTGGTGACTTTGTGCGGAGGCGGCTTAGCAGCCCACAATCTCCGTGAGGATCCACCACCTCGACGCTCTACACGCTTCACCTCTACCACACACATCGCAGGCAGGGCTGTGATTTCCTCCACTTCAGAGGAGGAGGAGCAGGGCGATGACGCGGAGGACGAGGACGAGGGCAGCTCTTCTGAGTGACTTGATCTCTCTTTTCTTTTCTCCTTTTTGGTGCTTTGTGCCAAAGGGGGAGAAAATTAGAGGGGTCAAATCTTTTTCGCGCCTTCGGTTTCTTTGTTTACCCTGTTCTTCGCATGTCCTAGAGAGTTATAGTTTGAGAGTAGGTTTCAAAACTATTTGTGAACTTGTAATAATGCGACTTATTTGACTCTCTTCGTATGGTTTATGGACATGTGTTGGATCTGTGATAATTAGCTTGTCATATTCATGTTGTTCATTCATATTTATATATGTTTCATGCTGTGGATTTTCTCGTTGGTAGTTGCACTGCTTTGGACAGAGCCGGAAGCCGGCGGTGGCGCTCAGGTCAAAACAGACTTGTTGCTCTGAGTGCTAAAACTGTCATGATTGCATCACGTATATTCTTTTGACACATATGTTGGCACTTGACACCCCACAGCAGGCATGGATGTAGGGGGAGGTCCCTACATCACCTAAATGTGTGAAAATTTGACCTTTTATGTCAAATTTGAGAATTTAAATCTCACTCACACATTTAGGGGGAGGTCTCACTGCTTAAATATGTGACTCTTGATAATGAGATATCATATTGAGCATCCAAGGCTCATTCACATATTTAGGGGGAGGTACCTACATCCATGGCTCGAAAAATCTCTATTATTTGACTATCTTTTGTAAGCTCTAATTAGGTTGTCACCAATCACCAAAAAGGGGGAGATTGTAAGTGCAATCAACCTCTAATGTGGGTTTTGGCGTTGATGACAATCTAAATAGAGGACTAATGAGATTTATCGAGTTGACAAGGTGCAACAAGCTAAGAGGACATTGCAAACCTAAAGGAGGAGTACCCCAATTCAATTTACGTGATGGTACTTCAAGAAAGGAGGTTTATATTCATTTTACATTTTGAATTTGAGTATAGGACACGCCTGCACTATCAAGAGGGATTAGAACCACGCGTGTCAAAGCATGCAACCAAGTGCTCATTTTCACACCACATAACCTCCGGCTCCAAACTTAGTCACCATTCAAACACTTTCTACTTCCCCTGCCGACTAAAGCCGGCGGCGGTGCCGCTATGCGGTAACGCCGCTTGATCATGTCTTGGCATGTCGCGCCCATGATCCGACCGTTGGGAGGATAGTATTTATACTTTCCTTTTCTACCCCAACGGTCACCTCTTCGCGGCTCCCTCGGCTCACATTCGACGTAGAAAACATCCAAGTGCACAGCTCTCTCTCCTCCATTGAAGCTCCTCACCCCCTCAAGCTAATCCATCGATTCCACCATCGATTCTTGAGTGTGAGGGCTGCAAACTTCGATTGGAAGAGAGCTCCACCGATCTTCATCGTTCTAGAGGCACTTGGTTCGCACTTTGGCCGGGCGGTTGTGGTCTTTTACTCTTGAGCTTGCTCCTAGCCGGCTAGTGCGCCGCCCTTGAGCTTGCCAACTTGTGTGTGGCAGCCTAGGGAGGTTTGTAACACCCTCTTGCATCTAATACATTACCCCACATCTCTAGGATTCGATTCCTAGACTTGTGAACGAGGCAAAGAGGCAAACCTTTGTGGTGAGCTCATTCCTTTGTGGAACCTCAACAACGTGGACTTAGGCAAGCCTTGGTGGCGAGCTGAACCACGGGATAAATCACCGTGTCACCGTGTGCTTGATTTACTTTCTATTGCATCCATATTGTTGTTGTTGAGAGGATTTAGGGTTTGAGGCCGATCTATTTGTATACTCTCGATCTGCTTGTTTCAGCTCTCGATCTATAATCTATACCTGTCCAGGAACCAAGGAAAATTACTCGATCTACTTTTCATTGGGACGTTTTTGAACCGTGAGTGACCTTCTTCTAGTAGAGCGGGGCGGTGCCGCTCGTGAGTAGCGGGTGGGAAGCCGCTTTGAGTGCTGGAAGTATCTCGAAGCGGCGGTGCCGCCAGAAACTAACAATGATTTGAAGTGTTTTTGAAACAGGCCTATTCACCCCCCTCTAGCCGCCCAAATGATCCTACAAAAAAACAGGGGGCAACCATACAATTGGAAGACTAAAAACAGGGGCAAACATTCAAAGTTCAAAAAATGAGGGCAAGCGAGCAATTAGACTTTAAAACAAGGGTAGTCTAGCAATTTTCCCTATAATTATCAATCGCGGCAAAGATGCATCAGAACATTATGTAAAAGTGCAGAGATGGGTTCAAGCTGCTAATGCTAAATGCTTTGGCAAAAATAGTCTTCAAATATGTATAAAATTTCAGAACATAAAAAAGGCAAACAATAAATTAATAGATGAACCATCGTGTCACAGCCCAAATCCATTGAGCCGTGGGTGGCGCCAGGGCGGTCGTTGGCGCCTAGCACGAGGTGTTGCTACAGGGAAGAAGGGCAAAGGTGGGCTGGGCGGTGGATGCAGCAAATGCTTGGGGCTTAGGAGACCGAAGCTTAGGGTAAACCCTATTTTATTTATTTCTTTCTTGATCTAAGATGGATACATCTCACTTTATATTTGTAGGGAGGACTCAACTTGACTCGCAACGCAAGTAATCCGAAATCTTCCTAATTTGACTAAACTTAAACCCTAAGTATTGACGATACATCTCCCCGGTCGTGGGACTCACGTTCACGTCAATTGCCAAAGCAAACTTACATATACCAGTGTCCAGTGTATACTCCATATAATCAAATATTTTTTTTCAAATGGTTTAGGTGTGACGGTGTCACGCCCCACTTTCAATGGGTCGTTAATCACACGTGTTTTGCGCCTTTAATCACGCCACAAACACGTCTATTAGTAATAGATAATGGTAAACAGGAATAATAGTAAACCGAGCTGTTGAAATATAGGATAGAAAGGGGCTTACAGTGGCGATGAAGGGTGACCAAGTCGGGTTACAATATCAGAGTTGGCCAACCGAGAAGCGGTGGATTAACTATGACACCGCCCGCACTACAAAAGTGCATTTTGTGCATGGATGAAATCCGGGCTTCAACGCCCTTCTCCTAAGCAAACACCTCTCGAACTCCCTACGATACGCTGGTCCTCTACTTTGTCGCCTATCTTACCTTCACATGTGCCGATATCCGTAAAATAGAGGGGTGAGTACAAACGCATTACTCAAAGAAGTCCCAAACCGGGGGTTGTAATTATTAAGGGTTTGGGCCCTAGCGAGTCTCTAAAACTGCTCTCGCTAGTTCCCGGGTTTTCTCATGTCATCACTGCTGTCATGACACCACAGGTTAGTCATCATAAGTATATATCTAATCATAGATGTTCAGGCCTAGCACTTGCCCATTCCAAGGACGTGGCTATTCGAATAGATTCAATTAACTCTGCAGAGGTTGTACACTTTCCCCACACGATGGGCCATCTTCTCCCATGTACGGTGGTCAAAGGTGGTCCAACAAGATCCCGCACCCGCTTGGATGCCTCCTAGGTATATTGGTATAATCCTCACCACGACTTCTCGGGGGTTGGAAGGATGACGATCATCCTAGACAATATGGTGATACCAAATCACCAGGCTTTACGGGTAATACGTTATTACCCAACCTATACCGGTCAAACACCAAACCCAATCATAAATATGTGCACCTAGCACTGCGCCCATCGCGCCCAAACACCTTACGTGGAAGATCACTCAAAGATCCATGCCAACCGGACCATGGGGCCACTTTCCCCATGTCCGCTCCTAATAGGTCGCTTTGCCTACTCCGCCACCTTGGTTCCAGATTATACCTCAACCCAACGGGTGTGGAATCAAGCTGCCCCATCTCGGCGCGGTGGTCAGACGCGTAATATTACACTAGGTAGAAGGTCTATGAACCGGTCCTTATGGGAGGCGAGTATCTCTCCACAGAACCCCTAGCGGCGATTCCCCGATGTGGTATTTAGGCTCTACCGCACTACCACCACTCACCTCTTTTGTTGGTTATGGTTCATTAGGCGATCTCTTATTATTCTTTAATTATAACGTATGAGCGTAGATAATGTGGATGAGTACGTCATCCACTTTTAGCTCCATAGCTACATTATCGCTCATACCACGCTATACTAATCAACTTATCCTCATCTTCATCATTATATCATCATATTAATTAAGGTCATGATTAAGGGGGGTAAGGACTTGCCTCGGGAGGTTCTTACGATCGGCACGGCGTCGAACGTCTTCTAGCGCATTTCCGGACTAAAACTCCTAATCGGGTCGTCGAATCTACTTTACGCCTAGGCGATAAACCCTAGCTTGAACTATAACATGTAAAACAAACATAGAACATTATGGTGGCAATGGGTTAGATGCATAGGGCTAGATTTTAGATGAATTATGGAAGTCGTTTTCACGCTAAACGGAGTTAGTATGCATGAGATATGGATTTTATAATATTAATCCCTAATTAAATCATTAGGGTAATATTATAAAATAATTTTATCATGTAATAAAATTGAGATAATTACATGATAAAATTCTATAATTCAAATAATGAATTTACAAATTTTCTGGTAATTTTTCTAACACGGGAAGATGTACTTATAATACTGCGGTACAAACATCGGTGTACATAGCAATTTGTCTAGTGTACCCAAAGATGTGTATTGTCACGTGTGACTGGCCAAGGCCATGGGCCCGCCCACGTGACGTTTAACGAAGCGGGACGGCGGCCAAACGGGTGGGTGACGGTCGACACCCCATTTGTCTTCACGGACGGGCGCCAAACGGGGGCGGCTCCGGCCCGCTTCGCAAGGTTTACGCGGGAGGGAGGGTCGCCGGACTCCGCAGCCGAGGATGGCCGATGTTTGCCCGTAGCTCGCCATGCGGGTCGTTGGGTTCCTTCGCCGGTTTCGACCCACGGTGGGCTCCCCGAGAGAGGAGGATCGGTTTCCGCGGCGGGGCGGCGCGCTTGGCGGCTCCGATCCGATGGGGGATATCACCCGGGCAAAGAGGGAACGAGATTAAAGGCGTAATCAAACGAGGTACCGATGAGGGAACTTACCGTGTACCTGTTCGGTCTAGACGCAGCAGAGGAGAAGGGACGAAGAGGGACAGCGGCGGCGGCGGCGGACACCCGGTTTGGGGTATGTTGGACTGGCGGCAGTGGAGAGGGGAGAGGACTCCGAGGGAGCATCGCGTTCTAGTTTCGTGCGGAGCTCGAGTGGTGGTGGCGCGGTCGATTGTGCCCTCCGGGTGCCCTTTTATAGCCGTGCCATGGGAAGCTCGTCGTCCGGATATTTCCTCGCCCGCTAAGATCTTTTCCGACACCGCTTGATGTGCACGCAGACCTCGGTGGTGCTCGGCAGCTCCCGCGCTGGCGTGTGCTCACGCTTCGCATGCTCCTCGTGCACTGGCTTGCTCTGGCTCATCGGGTCACGCCGCCTCGGCGGCGGTGGTCGTCCGCCATGGCGGCATGGCGTCGGCCGCGCTCAGGCGCGCGTTGAATGCGATACCTGTGCGTGTGGGAGCGTCGTGCCGCGTGGCCCTCATGTCTAGCTCCGGCGGGGGCCAGGCTCGTCGTGTTGTCTTTGTCACCGGCGTGGACGCGAGCTACGCGGTCCAACTCCTTCCCCGCTCACGTTGAATGGTTCCCCCAGGCGGGGGATGACAACGTTGGGTGTCCCGAGGGGCGAGCCAGCGCTGCGCGCCCCAGTTGGGCGGTCACCGTCCCTAGGCACGAAGTGGAGCCGGACCAAGCGGGTCGGGCCGCGGGCACGCGCAGCGTCGTGACGTGGTCGAGGAAGGGACCGGAGCTGACAAATGGGGCCCACCATCGGTGAGGGAGGAAGGAAAGAAGAGGTGGGCGTGGGCTGCATTGTCGGCCAAAGGTACCAGGCCGTGGGCTGGGCCGGCCTGCTGCGATGGCTGGAAAAATAGGAGAAGGAGGGAAGGGAATTTGCTGGGCCCATAAGAGATGAATGAGCCCACGGGCATGCCCTCCTATTTTCTATTTCCTTTTCCATTTCTTTTCCCTATTCTTTCTCCTTCTCTCTTATTTTCCTTTCCCCATTATTTTATGTGTGTGTAATGTAAATATTTGTACAAGTGCTTATTTAAACATTCTCATGATTTTCATTCATGAAAATATTTATTTATTTGTACTTGTACAAATATATATATATCCGTGTACACACTTTTTCTCAAGTTTGATATTTCATGTGTAACGTGTGTATATATGTATTATAAATATTTATACAAACACGCATATATTTTATTGTGCTCATAAAAATATTCATATATACATATTGTCTCTCCCGGCGCTGCTCCCGACCCCGCCCAAGTGGAAGATGCTGCCGCCGCAGCTCCCCACGCCGCCACCGTGCGTCGCCGCCATCGAAGCCAATCGCCAAGCCCGGCCGCCGCGCCGACTTCAACAAGAGGTGGGACGCGCACAAGGGCCAAGCCGCGGCCTGCTGCCCAGGGTCGTCCTCAGCCCTCATCAGGGTGTCGTTCGTCGTTGCTGGCCACCATCACTAGCAGTGCTGCACGTGCGTCCTCGACCGAGATCTCTGAACCTGCAAGAACGCCAAGAACGACGTCGCCGCCGCTTTCACGCCAGGCCGAAGGCGACGCCGCGGAGAGGTGGGATGCGCACAAGAAGGCGACGAGCCCTGCTGCTTCTTCGTCATCGTCGTCTTCAGGAACGTCTTCCCTCGCAGTCGCAAGTAGCAGCAAGTGGCCAATCAAAAGCACCGTCCTCCACAGCCACAGGCCGAGCTGATCATCGACGACGGCGAGCAGCAGTTCTGGTAGCTACGCCATGGACACGGAAGAGGAGGAAGAGGAGATACTATGGAAGCCGCGGGCCATGTACGCTGGACCGGGCTTCGTCGTCGCCGCATCGGAATCCAGCATGATTCCCATGCCGACATCGTTCTTAGTTGGCGTTGTGTAGCGGCATCATGGACGCCGGCTACTTTTTCTTGTTTCTTCCGTTAGCAAAAGCAAGATGTGTCGTGTAGCAGACAGACTATAACAGGCACTACTACTGCTTGTTTTAGACAGAGCAGAGATTTCAACAGTCACGATGTTAGGGCCATTTGCATTGCTGCACTGGCTCAGGACTCAGGCCGCTGCTTTCTTTGGCTACCGAAAGCAAGTGTGATCATGTATAGGCAATAAAGAATTACTTACGACACAGCATTATGGTGTTAGAATTTGAATGTCTATATGTTTTCTTAGGTCTTAGGTTTCATCTGAATTTGGTGCCTTTTGCAAGCTCAAACTATAAATGGATAATCCATCAATCTGCAATAGTCGTCATCATGAATTTCTTGATTGATTATGTTTCAATTTCAGCATTTCGCTCGTGGCTAGTGTTCAGAATGAATTACTGGAGCATAATTCAAAAGGCTGGTCTTGGCATGTTGCACGATGATACCTTCACATGTATAAACAAAAACATGTCCATAAGTTGTACAAAACGTGCACACTCCCTCAACAAAGCGTAAACCCAAAAGACCAAACATTTAGCGATTTCGCGGCCCGCAGCAAACGTTATGTTACCTCTTGAACCGTCGATGCGGTTTGATTTTTCTCCATGAACCAAAACTGGCATCTTTTCTCCCTCTCACGGGATTTTTTCAGGATTTCCGGGCGTTATGTATTAAGTGGTAGCGGCGTTCTCGTCGGCGACTGACGGCGCCAATGGTGACCGAGAATCTCCAGATCTGCGGGTGCTCGTATTGCTTGAAGGTGCTCATAGGGGTAGGGTTTGCGCACGTGTGTTCATAGGGGTGAGTGTGCGCGCGTGTTGTGGCGTCTGCGTTGTACTGTGTCATTCTCAAAAAAGTATGTTAAACTTCTTAATTGCCTCTCTTAGAAATAGTTATCAGCTCATCCTTCTTAAGTTAAAATCTAGAAATAGCCCGTTAGGTTTTTAAACCACAAAAAAAATGTATCGAGTTCTCTTAGTAGTCCTCGCGGGGGTGACCAGCGGTGGGTTCCTCTAAGCTCTCCGCCTAAGCCCTAATGGGCTCCGCCTCCCGTCTGGCGTTGCCCCCCCCCTCCTCCTCGCCCCCTTCACTTTCCCCCTTGCGCCCCCATCCTGTTTCGTCATTGCCTCAGGGCCTCCACGCTTGAGCAATTCTATGCGCCGCGCTGCCACCTCGGAACCACGGCCGTCATGGCCCCCTCGGCGGCTTCTTGCAAATTTGGATCCGATGGCCCCTGCCATCCGGGCCCCGGATCTTGTGGCTGCGGCGATGCAGCTCTGTCGGCTTGTAGCTCGTCAGCGCCCCCAACATTAGGCTCTGTCAGGACATGCGCCGCTGAATCTGCTGGCGTGCTTGTCCTGCAGGCCTTAAACGTAAGCTCTTTGGGCCCACATCATTTGCCATAGGCGGGGGCTATGTGATAGCGTTGCGGCTACGCCCTTTGGGGGTTTCTTGTCTTCTCCACGGGCGGCCGGGATGCTCTTGTGGCGGCGGAGGTCCGATGTGCTTACCGGGCTGTGATGCTCCTCCGTTTAGCGTAGCTACCGTCGCGGTGCCCCATAGCGTCACCTAGGAACTTAGCAAGCGATGAGGGTCCGTGCACCTTCACCTTAGCCCATGACGCGGGCATTAGTGCCCCACTGAGCCTCGTCTACCTTGTCAAATTAAATCGCCGGCGCCCGATGGGTTCTAAAAGGTGGATTGGTCATCGCTAGAGATGCTCACCATGAAAGCGTCACCCAAGCCGTGCCGTCCGGTACCGTTGGAGCTTGTGAGTTGCTGCTTCAGCCGGCTGCGACGTGACCACATCGCCGCTCAATGTCGCTCTCCGTCGTGCATGTTCCATTGCGAGGGATACTAACCATCGGCCAGGGTGTGTAAGCATGGCTTTCACACCGCATAACCGGCCTCACCGGAAGCTCAGCGACACCTCGGGATCGTGTTCACACCACCGCCGCCTCCTGCGTGTCTAGCGGCTCGCGCACTTTTGTCTTGACAGCGCGGCTTACCCTGCACCACGGATTACCTGAACACATGTAGTGTTCGCGTTGCACGGAGGGCCAGCTTTGGGACCGATCCCATCGCGGGTGAGGTGGAGTCATGTACTGCGCCCCATCTACTCCGGCGACTACGCCATGGAGGCCCGGTTGGTGTTGCCCGCCGGATTGGTGGGTCGCATTATGGCTAATATTGAGCTTGGATTTCGGCTCTCAATTTGCCTCACGGTGCTGCATCACTTTCGGTTAGGCCTCTAGGGACCATGAGCTGGTACGTAATATGCAGCGTGAAGATTGGTGGGCCAATCATCTTTGGCGAGCCTACAAGTGGTGACATCCTTTCTCTCTAGGTTATGTCGGTGGTTGTTGGTACCGATGGTGCTAATGATGCGCCTAGAAACGGTCGGTGTTCACGGAATTTGCTCCTCTAGAGATTGAATGCACGCCTGGGTGAGGGCGTCGAATTCCACACTTCTAATCCGAGCGAGCTTGATACTCT
This sequence comes from Hyparrhenia diplandra, assembly GCA_015847255.1. Classification (NCBI taxonomy): domain Eukaryota; kingdom Viridiplantae; phylum Streptophyta; class Magnoliopsida; order Poales; family Poaceae; genus Hyparrhenia; species Hyparrhenia diplandra. The sequence goes on from JADLZK010012962.1 coordinate 21,053, forward strand.
CATGGTGGAGTTTTGAACTGGAAGGCTGCGGTTTGCCTCCCCTGAACGTCGGTTCTTCACAACACCGCGCCTTCGTCAAAGGGCCTTTGTCTCGGTGCACTCGTTCGGAGGAGTGGCGGATTGTGGCCAAGCTACGCCAATGCGACTCGTCATGCATAGGACCTCCTTACGAAGAAATTAGGAGAGCGGGTGCGGAGAATGCCACCGATGTAGATGTTCAAAGCAAATTCGTGGCGGCTTTTGAGGGTAATGTGTCCGATAGGAAGAAGCGGGGACAATGCAGATCTTGCTCAATGGAGAACCCTGTCGACCTTGGACTTAAAAACAGGGGTTGGATGGTGAGGTGTTGTGATCCACCTCCCGGGATCATCTTTTGCTTGTGTAGCCATCTTGAAGCAATGTAGTCCTTTTAGTTCTTGAGTCGATTGATTGTGAGTTCACGGTAACTTAGATTCTTGTCCCCATTTATTTGTTGGGGTTAAAACTCACGATACGCTTCGCAATTTGGCGCCTTCGACTTGTTCTAGAAGAAAATTGTATCAAACTTGTAAAAATGTCAAGAATCATAGAGATGTAAATCCAAATAAGATATCTCCCAAAAAGTTCTTGAGAAAAACTACATTTACCAAGAGAAGAAATGGCAACATAATTATAAAAAAATCTAGGAAACTCCCAAAGCATTCACTACGAAAGGATATTTTGTGAGAGGAGCGGCTTTTCATGAGAGGAAAAAAATGAACTCTCATGAAATTAATATTTTTCGGTGATATAAATCCATACGAAAAACATATTTTCATGAGAGTACTTGACACAGCGTCATGGTTGTTTTAAATTGAAGGTTTACTCTCATGAAAATACTAAAAAGTCTCACTAAATCCATTCGGAAGGTTTACTCTTACGAAATACCATAAAAACAGTCATGAAAACATTGATGCAAACTTGGTGGCAATATACATTGCATTGAAGGTGAACTCTCATGAAAATACCAAAGTCTCACGAATTCCATTCCGTGAAGGTTTACTCTCACAAAATACCATAAAAGGTCATGAAAACATTAATGCAAACTTGGTGGCAATATACATTCGTGAAGGTGAACTCTCATGAAAATACCAAAAGTCTCACTAATGGATTCACCCTCATGATATTTGAAAACACCGATGCAAAACTTGGTGGCAATATCCATTTGTGAAGGTGAACTCAATGAAAAAAATACCAAAGTCTCACAAAATCCATTTGTGAAGGTTTACTCTCCACGAAATACCAAAAAAAGTCATGAAAACACGGATAAAAAACATGGTGCCAGGTATTTTTCATTTTGAAAAAAGGTGAACTAAATACTAAAAAAACAAAAGTCTCACAAAAATCCATTCGTCAAGGTCTACTCCCACACAATGGTAAATACCTCAAAAACAGCGTCCCAAAACATCAATGCAAAACTTTTGGCAATATCCATTTGAAGGTGAACTCTCATCAAAATACCAAAGTCTCACGAAATCCATTTTTGAAGGTTTTTTCAGGTAAATACCATAAAAACACTCATTAAAAACACCAATTGAAATATGGTTGGGTATTTTTCAATAGAAAAATAATTGCCTATGCTTTGAAATGGTTTTGACCTCAAACTTTTTTCTCAACTTTTTAGATGACCTATGTGAAGGAACCACCAAGTTTGAGATTTTTTCGAAAATGGTTTGGTACTTTTTCCGGTTTAATTGAATTTCCACGCGACTTCTCCCGGTAATTATATATTTGAACGGGAGACCAAAAAAGATGGGAACGGTGCCAAACTTTTTAATGGGTCTCTTGTGCCCTAGGAACAAAAGTTTGTGGAGGTCGGTCCAAAATTATTGTGTTTTCATTATGTAATTCACCATATTTGGTCTCATAAGCCATGGAGAAAAATACAACAATTCCAATAATGATGAGAAAAACCTAAGATCTTGCGTGGGGCCATATTTTTGGGTGTAAATGAGTGCAAAAAATCCCAAGGCATTTTGACATGGGGAGATAGACATGCTTCACAAAAGGTATATAGAACCTTTCAGCCCTATCCACACACTTAGGTTTCTCATGGTTGTGTGGTTTGTGGTCTCAACGGTGAGGTTTTGACCTCAAACTTTTTCTCAAGCTTTTAGATGACCTATGTGAAGGAACCACCAAGTTTGAAATTTTTTGAAATGGTTTGGTACTTTTTCAGTTTAATTGAATTTCCGCCGCTACTTCTCCAGAATTATACTATGAAATGAGACCACCCCCAAAAAAGATTTGGCGGTGCAAACTTTTTCATGTGGTCTCTTGTACATAAAAGGCAAAAGTTTTGGAGGCATGCAAAATTATTTTGTTTTCATTTTGTAATTCACCATATTTGGTCTCATACGTACGCGGAAAAAATACAAAGAATTCAATAATGATGAGAAAAACCTAGGATCTTTGCATGGGGCCATATTTTGGGTGTAAATGAGTAAAAAAAAATTCAATGCATTTTGACATAGGCGGAGTAGGCGTGCTTTACAAAGGTATATAGAACCTTCCAATCAACTCTATCCATACACTTAGGTTTCTCATGGTTGTGTGGTTTGGGCACTTAAGGAGGTTTTGACCTCAAACTTTTTCTCACGCTTTTAGATGACTGCGTGAAGGAACCACCAAGTTTGAAATTTTTTCAAAAATGGTTTGGTACTTTTTCCGTTTAATTGAAACCAACCTTTTTTCAAAATTTGTATCATTCAAACGAAATTCATTTTGTAAAAAAGGACCAATACATTAATTATAGATCCCGATATGTTTTATAATTTTTCTTTTTATGACTTTTGTATTTGAAACCCCAAAATTGGCCTAAAATATAAAGTTTTGAATGATAAATTAAAATTACAATTTTCGATGATAGACTCGTAAAGAAAACTCTCCTGATTTTTTTGGGCCAGCACAATTCCGCCCATTCAATGGTTTTTCTTTTTTGCCCAAAGACTATGCGCCCCGATGTATTGCAGCGATTAGATGAACCCCCGTGAATGAGGATCGTTGGATCAAAAGCACAGGTATATAAGCAACTCTTCATCCCCAAAACCCTAAAACCCTCATCCACTCACCTCTCGTCCGACCCAAGTCTCCATCTCCCCATGCAACCGACTTGCGCGGGCAATGTGGCTCTCCTCCGGTAGGTGGCGAGGGCTGCTGCCGGGTGGTGGAACTCTCCTCCGGGCGGCCGGATCAAAGTGGGGCGTGGCTCCGGGCGGGTCTCGCGAATGTGACTTCGGCGGGGATCCCTTCATGATAATAGTTGGCCCAAAATTACGGGCGGCGGTGCACCACCACTTCCCAGTCCCTCATAGACACAACTATTTGGGGAGTGGCAAACGGCCGGTGAACGCCCGTCGACACATGCAAGCCCCACTCCATCTGGAAGTTTCTACTATATTTATTTGCCACTAGTGTTTGAATTGGGCATTCTAATGAATGAGAGATCTCAATGAATGACCCTATGCATGCTTTGATCTTGCGTTCCATTGATGGGAACATTTTTATTTCTTATATTATGTTAACTGGCATATGACTTGATGAATTTGACTATGCCTTATGCACGCTAGGTGTACATGATTTTGCCTAGAAAGAATACGGATGTGCAAAAGCAAATAGACTCGATGGCTTGCCCAAATTCATGTCATATAGACTCGATGGCTTGCTGGTTAACTGGCATAGAGATTGATGGCTTGCTGGTTCGGGATTTCTGTGAAAACCCCAAAGTTTTGCTATAACTTGGAATTATTTAATTCAGACCTGAACATAGCTAGACAGTATGAATGACTGAAGAAATTCCACATTTATCCAGAGTACCCAGGTTTTCAACTGCTCGCAAGAATATGAGTCATATATTATCTTGTGTTATATTGTATGGTACTCAGAATTCACTTTCAATCACATTTCACTATTTGAGTTGTCATGAATTTGATCTTGAGATTACATCAAAACTTACAGGAAAACAGAAATATGGGTTGTTTGAGATTGATGGATTGAAATGAATTGTCTACCCACAATAGTTGAGTTCTGTCATGCTGCTTTGAATTTTTTTAGTGGCATTCTGAGCCATTTGTGTTGTAAGATCATCTTATCTATCTATATCTACTATTTTGGATCATGTATTTTTGTGTCTTACTATTTAGCTTAGAAATTGTTGAATTGCTACTGCAGTAGGATAATTTGAGAGGACAAGCGCCTTCCTCAAGTCCTCAGTATTATTTAGGTTCATGAAGATGAGATGACAAGCGCCTTCCTCAGGTTTGGTCAGATTTCCCTCAAGTTTGCTTGCTGCTTGAGTTCTATGCAAGGTTATTAGCTCGTGGATTCTTTGCACCTCACACAATTTTTCTAGGTAGTGTCCTTTGCGCCTCACTATAGATTGAACAATCTTGCTTTTATAAAGTTTGTTTTGCATATAATTGTTGTTATTTCAGTCAAGTTGTTGTCAGTCTAAGCGTCCTAATTTACAACTATCCTATGCAACTCGCCTTTTGCAGCTTGCTCTTTTCATGTACTTCCTCTTTTTCAGCTTGCTCTTTTTTCATGTACTGCTAGTATATATAATGAGAATCACACAATGTGTTATATGTCAATGCATGCAGGTATGTTGCTCCTCCTTGTTCAACGTCATGTACTGATCAAGTCGGTTTCAGTTTGTCAGGTGACTAGCAGTGATTTGCACTAATATATCATCTGTTAAGTGCACCTTTCATGCTACACTAATTGGCTTTGTTTAACACTTGCCATCCTACTTAGTTGCTTGAACTATATCTGTAGTCCCTCAGTTGCTTGTTTGCTATTGGAGATTTTTATTTGATCGTGTTACTCCCCTCATTTCAGACTACAAACCATTTTATTTGATCGCCTAGACTTGTCACATGTAGATCTGTAGTTGTTTCTCAAGTTATATGGAGGGTCCGATATGTTTAGTAGTTCTTCCTACTTGAAAGAAACCGTAATGCTTATAGTATGACAAAGGCTTGCCCATGTATGCATGTATATATCTGTCCATTTCATATGATGAGTCATACAATTGTATTTATATTACCGTTCTCGTGCATTGGTTTGTTAATTCTCGGGAAAATGTTACAGGTTGAAGGCCATGGGAAAATTACTTGAAATGACTTTTGCAGTTGTGCCGTCTTGAACTGGAAATTACATGTAGGTTTATGTGCACTAGTTGTTTTATCCAAGGCATCATTCACAACTTCATTGGATGCCTAGCACTTGTGACTTAGTGTAGGTGTATGTTTGTACACATGACATTATCCTTTTAATGTAGCAATTGGGAATTATTATGTAGGTATATATTTGTACACGTGACAATATCCTTTTAATGTAACAGTTGGAAATTACTCATGTATGTGTTGGAATGAGATTTGGATTTATATATGTGCCACATTTAACCCTCAGCTCTATTGGTAATTTTCGTGACTAACTCTCAAGAAATAACTAGAAGACGGTGAACTCTCATGGAATACCGTAAGTCTGGTGAAATAATTTCATGATGGTGGCCTCTCATGAAATAGCGTTTAAGTCTCACGAAACAACTTGGTGATTCGTGGCCTCTCTAAATAGCTTAAGTCTCACGAAATAACTTTGTGACGGTGGCCTCTCACGAAATAGCTTAAGTCTCATGAAATAACTTTTGTGACGGTGGGCTCTCACGAAATAGCATAAGTCTCATGAAATAACTTCATGACGGTGTCCTCTCCGCAAATACCATAGAAAAACCGCCATGAAAATAGCGATGCAAATCTGGCAGCAATGTTATTTTTATGAGGTAACCGTCATGATGAACTCTCATGAAAATAATTCGTGGCGGTGAACTCTCATGAAAGTGTGTATTTAGTGAGTCTAATACTACGAGAAAATATGCGTGACGGTGTACTCATGCATTATTTTTCGTGAGAGTAAAAACCGTTTTTTGTGCTTTTTTTTTCACTCTCACGAAATCTTCGTTTCTGGTAGTGATTATAATTGATGTCTTAATATGTTTGAAAAATAATTCATAAAAATATATATATATATGAGATGCAACCAGCATATGAATGCAGCATACATTTGATGTTGAACGTGCACATATATTGATCTAGAGATATTTTTGTGAGATATATTTCATTTGGATTACATGCATATATGTTAAGCATTTGGGTTGTGAGGCATTTCGGCCGCAGTACGTAGAGAACGTTGGGTGGTCGCAAGGAGCAGGAGGTCCGTCGCTGCTCGGTACACTACTTGGGGTCGAGCACCGAAACCAAATCGAAAATAGAGGCCGCGTGGCGCCCACGCACAACAGCACTACGTAGCTGCATGAATCGAATCGAGTCACCGCATCATATAGCAATCGACTCATCCGGAGTCCATGAGGGCTAGCTGGGGCTATATATATCTGCTGGTGCCACCAGCGATCATCTCATCAACGCCCTCTCCACTTCATCTCCTAGGCTCACCAGATCGAGGTGCTTCTCGATCGTGCTGCTGCGATCTCCGTACGTTGTCTACGACGATCCATGGTGGTCCCTGTCGCGCGTGCACCTCAAGGTGGCACACGCTTCTCTCCCGGCGTTGCTCCCCGACCCCGCCCAAGTGGAAGATGCTGCCGCCGCAGCTCCCCACGCCGCCGCCGTTCGGCGCCACCATCCTCCCTGGAAGCCAATCGCCAAGCTGGCCGCGCCGACTCCGTCGAGAGATGGGACGCGCAGAAGGCCAAACCGCCGGCCTACTGCCAGGGTCGTCCTCAGCCTCATTAGGGCGTCGTTCGCCGTTGCTGGCCACTATCAGAAGCTGTGCTGCACGTGCGTCCTCGTCCGAGATCTCTGAACCCTGCAAGAACGCAAGAACGACGTCGCCGCCGCTTCTCACGCCAGGCCGGGCCGACGCCGTGGAGAGGTGGGACGTGCACAAGAAGCCAACGAGCCCTGCTGCTGCTTCGTCATCGTCGTCTTCAGGAACGTCTTCCCTCGCTATCGCAAGTAGCAGCAAGTGGCCGATCAAGAAGCACCGTACTCCACAGCCACAGGCCGAGCTGATCATCGACGACGGCGAGAGCAGCAGTACTGGTAGCTACGACATGGACACGGAGGAGGAGGAGGAGGAGATACTATGGAAGCCGCGAGCCATGTACGCTGGACCGGGCTTCGTCGTCGCTGCGCCGGAATCCAGCATGATTCCCATGCCAACATCATCGTTCTTGGTTCCGGTTGCATAGCTGAACCCCGCGTAGTCATGGGCTCCGGATGCTTGTCTCTTCAGTTAGCATAACCAAGTTGTGATCGCCTAGTCCCAGCAGAGATGCTACACTCATGAAGTCGTTTGAGACAGCAATTAGAATTTTTACCAAGTGTGTGTTCTATACTTCGTTTTTTGAAACGATGTGTTCTATACACTTCTGTTACTACTATGTATGTATGTATATATGTATATAGAGTAAAATGCAAGAATAGTCCATTAACTTGTGTTGTTGTCTCACTTTGGGCCATCAGCTTCAAAAGTGCAGTTTTTGGTCCAAAATGTTCACTTATGCTGCATTATTAGGCCAAAAGCCGCCCAGTCATGTGTTTCCGCCACGTGGACAGCGCCACGGTGGCGTTCGATTTGAGGACTGCCTAAGCTGTATCAGGCGGCCCATCCGTGAGCCGGGCGTGTTAGCCACCATGGCGCATGGGTTCCCCGCGGTAGCCCGCGGGAACTAGCGCCGGAGGCCCTACAGACTCCACCACCCACGAACCCTCCCTCCTGTCCACAGATCTCCGATCCCTTCACGCCCGCCAGCTAGGGTCGCCTCCACTACCCCGCCCGTCGTGTTTTGGGAGAGGGGAGAACGGTGTGTGTGTGTGTGTGTGTGTGTGAGAGAGAGAGAGAGAGAGAGAGAGAGAGAGAAGCGGCGAGAGAGAGGTCTGGGAATGAGATGGGGGATTTCAAGGGTGAAAAGCATAAAAAGCCTGGGGCCAGCCACTTAGGACGCCACACTGTGGCCTGTCCACGTGGCGGAAATCATTGATCAGGCAGGCTTTGGCCTAATATGCAAGCGTAAGTATACATTTTGGATCAAAAAATACACTTTTAAAGTTGATGGCCCAAAAGTGAGACAACAGCACAAGTTAATGGCCTATTCTTGCATTTTACTCTATGTGTATATATATATATATATATATATTCCGGGAGGTGTTAGATAATATAGATTTCATTTAATTTGAAGTTGATGCCTTTGCAAGCAGATGATACTGTAATAAATTGATGCATCAATGTGCAAGTATGGTCTTGACTCTCACTGATTCTGTTTCAATTTTAACAACAAGTACAACTTTACCTTGAATTACTGAAAGAGGAACGTTGACAAAAGTAAAGTTTCTCTAAACCAATGTGATGCAACCATCACAAACTCTTGTTTATCTCAAGAGAGAAAAGCTAAAATATTTTGTAAAGCTAAATATAGCTAGTATTTGCATATGAGCGTCTCCAATAGAGTAGCCATTTGCATATCTAAAATGGCAAGTATTCCATTCCGTGTTTATCGCTAGGCGAAGAACTGAATATGCTTTTATATGTGAGAAAAATAAAAACATTTCATATAGTTTCGTACATCATATACATCAGTTGTTTCTAATGCGGATTATTAAAAACTACTAGTGCTGCTAGAAATAACGTAAGCTGTCGGTTAGTGAGAAACGAGTGGAGATGAGCTTTTTCGGCTTAGATTTTGGTTTGTGTGGAGAGGAGTTTTGTGCGGCTGTTTTTGAGTTGGTAATACTAAAGTATTTGCCACCGGTTAAAATAAACTTTGCATGCCATTTGTGCGTTTCCTTCCCTTCGCGTACTCCGGCAGCCGGAATTGCTAGGGCTTGCTGGCCGGCCTGCGCCCGCCGCCTCCGGCCAGGTCGCAGGGGCGCCACCACGTACATCCATCCACTAATCCGTTCCATCCCTGACTGGTGCTCCTGGGGAGGTGACGGCAATCCGCTCCTCCGCTGCCGTAGAGATCGTCAACCTCCGGCCGTACGCCGCCGACGTTGCTGCTGCAGACGAGTCCGGCCGGCCTACCTTGGACCTCCGCCCACTCCGCCGCAAAGCCGACGTACGTGAGCATCTCTTCTCCTCCTTGATGCTACAATCAAATCTGGAAACGCGTTGCTCAGAGGTTACAGATTAACGCTATCTGCTGCAATTTGGATGTGAAGAACTTTTGCATTAACATGTTGCAGTTCAGCTGATTTGCCTGGAGGATTTCGCGTGAATTTCATGAGCATTAAATATATTGATTTGGCACAATTAATAATGATTTTTATGAGAATGAAACTAGTCCACACTGTTTGCATCACAAGTCCCCACTAAGACGGGCCTTAAACAACTACAGCTTGAAGACAAAACACAAGATTGATTACTAGTAGCTCTAGCTAAACTGATGATGCTTGATACTGCAGCTGGCTATATGTTAATTAGAAAGAACCTTTTTTTCAGTAGGAAATCGTAAAACAAACCTAACTTTTTAGTAATAATATGTCCTGCTATGTTCTGAATTTGCCTGCTATATATGTCCTTCTATGTTCTGAATTCTTTCTTTTCCCTAAAATTTCAATGCAGTCTTAACTAGTTCAACTGTTAACCTTTTTATTGTTGCGTAGTCCTGTACTTTTTTTTTTCTCCTCTTCAAGAATGCCAGAAGCCTGCTACTGAGTTAGTAATTGTCTGGATGCAATGATAATTCTGTATAGATGGAAAAAGGGACAAAAGGGTGGGGGGGGGGAGCCACTGCAAAAGTGGATGCCATGGCTCACAGAGCGTGGATAGAGATAATTTTGGAAGAGATCGCTGGCTACCCAGAACAGGGCATAACGTTACACACAAGGCCTATCGAAGTTTGGAAAAACAGGCAGGGGTCAAATACTATCGGGCCTATTGACAATAATTAACCAATTGCAATACCCATTGGAGACAACGGGGAATGAGTTGCTCAGGATATATATCCAGCAAAGGAATCTGTCAAGAATCAAGCACTGACTGGCTTCGTCCTACATCCATGTCTCGATGATCTAAAAGTGCCATAGCTGATGATCTAGGCGTCCTACGTCCAATTTAAAGCCTACACAATCTAATTACCCACCACATCCCATACTTGCTACCTAATATTACATCGACTTTTTTTTTTAGGCAAAACACTGGAAGTGGTAGCGTACCATCATCTAAGTACCCTTAGCTGATAAGTCAGCCTCCATAGATGCTATACTGGATAATAGCCAGGACCCTGCTGGCGAGGCATGGCTTTGGTGCTGGGTCCTCCTCATTGATGCCATTGATCCCCTCATGTTCCAAGGACAATGGACGGAGCTATCAACTGCTTCATCAAAAAACGGATCAGACCTATCAATTGATGCCATAACCTTAATTGGGGTGAGAAATTTGAGATCTAGAATAATGGATCAAGCGAGGCTAATAATCAGAGCATGGAGTTGTTTTTGTAGTAATTTGAGTTAATACCATGGTGCTTTGTCGACATGTTGGTTTAGGAGCTAGCGATAAAAGACCATCAAATAAAATATTACCATATTGGTTTCTCTTGTATTGATCCCATTGGCCATACAAAGTATATGCAAACTAAATTTTGTGTAGGACTTTGAACAAGACCAAGTTGTTTGATTAAAAATCTGAATGAATGGAGCTTTTCTTTTGACATGTCAGTTTGGACGGTTGTATACTTCGAAATGACATTGGTTTGACCACTTGGTCTTGAAAAGGAATTATGTAAGCTTAGAGCCAAGACTAGAAGTGCATTTTTCCTTTGTTGGTTGATAATGCACCATTTACTATCGTCATGTCTAAATGTAGTATAACAATGTAGATCCATACTAAGCTTCTCCAATTGTTCATTTATATGAATTTTGAAAAGAAAGTTCTATTTGGTTTTGGCGCGAAATATCGAGAACTTATAATTCTTTATATGATAGGCCATGAAGCCCAGCGCTAATCAAAGTATTGATCCAAGAACACAAATGGCTTCTTCAAATGGTCATGTTGTACCTAATGTATCTCAAAGTGATTCAAAAGCTCGAGCTCTTTGGTTTTGACTCTCTAGTTAATATTTTGGGACTCAAGAGGTATGACCATTTGTTATGCTATTTTCACCACATTTACTAGATATCATATCATGGTGTTTTTTTGCTAGCACTTTTTGTGTTTTCTTTTGTTAACCACTTGATATTTGAGGAAATAAACATAAGGCCGTTAATTTTTGCTCTACAAATAAAAATGAATATACCATTTATCTAATCTATTATTGACAGTATGGCAGAAGAACAAGCTCAAGCACCATCTAGCCCTAGGGACGACAGTGAGGATGTTGAGATAACCATTGGATACCCTAAGGTTTGTTTTGGTCCATGCTTGAAAAAACACATATATAACTCTTCATAAACATAACTCTGTTGATAATTACATTTATTTTATTTGGTGTGTAGGAAACTGAGCCTAAACAAGGCACCTTGATGGGTGTATTTATTCCATGTCTGCAGAACATCTTGGGAATAATATATTATATCCGTTTTACTTGGTATACTCTACTTTGTTTTATTGTGTGTGTGTTGCATTAGTTTCTTGATAGTTTTCCAGCATAAGCACACTAGATTTCATTACGTATTCATATTTTCACATGTCACCAAGTATCTTGTAAAATATTGCTATCTGTTTTTGGCAAATAGCTTTATGCTACATTTTTATCTGTTTAGTCAGGAGCAGAGATCTATTTTCATAGTTAACAAAACCTTAGAACGGTAATGTTATAATTTTATAACCAAGTCTAGATATAGTAAGTCAATAGTTTAAATTGGTGTCTTGAAGATTATTCTGTTTGTGTCAAGAAGATTTGACATTTTCAAATTTGTGCTTCATGGCATTGTCTATTTCTTATGTACAAACTAACAGTAATTCCAATGTTCAGAATTGACAATTTATTTCTATTTTCTGTAGGATTGTGGGTATGGGAGGCGTATGGCAGTCACTTGTTTTAGTCGCATTCTGTGGTGCATGCACATTTTTAACTGGATTGTCATTAAGTGCAATTGCAACAAATGGGGCAATGAAGGTATACTGAATATGAGTAGAGTTAGTTAGTAGGATGTTCAATTCGCATTTGTAATGAGTTGTTCTATGTTCTGAAATATGTGAGACCGTGAGCTTAAAACTAAAATCTAACAAATAGTAAAATATTTAATGAAAATCTCAAAATTAGAAGGAAAAAAATCTAAAAATGTACTAGAATTATTTTCCTTCCATATTGTCTCGATCACCCACTTGTTTGAAAATCAAATAAATTAGTTCACAATTTGTTGTATTTGAATGGATATTTCAAAAGTTTGAACACCTATCCAAAGTGAGATATATTCTATTTTATTCTCAGGGTGGTGGCCCTTACTATCTAATTGGTCGTGCACTTGGTCAGAAGTTGGGATTAGTATTGGGTTGTGTTTCTTCCTTGGAAATGCAGTTGCTGGAGCTATGTAAGTCCATGTGTTTATTTTCATGTCATCCATGTGGGTGTTAG